>OX453005.1:0-30000 GCA_949699075.1 Asteroscopus sphinx
TAACCTAACCTAACCTAACCTAACCTAACCTAACCTAACCTAACCTAACCTAACCTAACCTAACCTAACCTAACCTAACCTAACCTAACCTAACCTAACCTAACCTAACCTAACCTAACCTAACCTAACCTAACCTAACCTAACCTAACCTAACCTAACCTAACCTAACCTAACCTAACCTAACCTAACCTAACCTAACCTAACCTAACCTAACCTAACCTAACCTAACCTAACCTAACCTAACCTAACCTAACCTAACCTAACCTAACCTAACCTAACCTAACCTAACCTAACCTAACCTAACCTAACCTAACCTAACCTAACCTAACCTAACCTAACCTAACCTAACCTAACCTAACCTAACCTAACCTAACCTAACCTAACCTAACCTAACCTAACCTAACCTAACCTAACCTAACCTAACCTAACCTAACCTAACCTAACCTAACCTAACCTAACCTAACCTAACCTAACCTAACCTAACCTAACCTAACCTAACCTAACCTAACCTAACCTAACCTAACCTAACCTAACCTAACCTAACCTAACCTAACCTAACCTAACCTAACCTAACCTAACCTAACCTAACCTAACCTAACCTAACCTAACCTAACCTAACCTAACCTAACCTAACCTAACCTAACCTAACCTAACCTAACCTAACCTAACCTAACCTAACCTAACCTAACCTAACCTAACCTAACCTAACCTAACCTAACCTAACCTAACCTAACCTAACCTAACCTAACCTAACCTAACCTAACCTAACCTAACCTAACCTAACCTAACCTAACCTAACCTAACCTAACCTAACCTAACCTAACCTAACCTAACCTAACCTAACCTAACCTAACCTAACCTAACCTAACCTAACCTAACCTAACCTAACCTAACCTAACCTAACCTAACCTAACCTAACCTAACCTAACCTAACCTAACCTAACCTAACCTAACCTAACCTAACCTAACCTAACCTAACCTAACCTAACCTAACCTAACCTAACCTAACCTAACCTAACCTAACCTAACCTAACCTAACCTAACCTAACCTAACCTAACCTAACCTAACCTAACCTAACCTAACCTAACCTAACCTAACCTAACCTAACCTAACCTAACCTAACCTAACCTAACCTAACCTAACCTAACCTAACCTAACCTAACCTAACCTAACCTAACCTAACCTAACCTAACCTAACCTAACCTAACCTAACCTAACCTAACCTAACCTAACCTAACCTAACCTAACCTAACCTAACCTAACCTAACCTAACCTAACCTAACCTAACCTAACCTAACCTAACCTAACCTAACCTAACCTAACCTAACCTAACCTAACCTAACCTAACCTAACCTAACCTAACCTAACCTAACCTAACCTAACCTAACCTAACCTAACCTAACCTAACCTAACCTAACCTAACCTAACCTAACCTAACCTAACCTAACCTAACCTAACCTAACCTAACCTAACCTAACCTAACCTAACCTAACCTAACCTAACCTAACCTAACCTAACCTAACCTAACCTAACCTAACCTAACCTAACCTAACCTAACCTAACCTAACCTAACCTAACCTAACCTAACCTAACCTAACCTAACCTAACCTAACCTAACCTAACCTAACCTAACCTAACCTAACCTAACCTAACCTAACCTAACCTAACCTAACCTAACCTAACCTAACCTAACCTAACCTAACCTAACCTAACCTAACCTAACCTAACCTAACCTAACCTAACCTAACCTAACCTAACCTAACCTAACCTAACCTAACCTAACCTAACCTAACCTAACCTAACCTAACCTAACCTAACCTAACCTAACCTAACCTAACCTAACCTAACCTAACCTAACCTAACCTAACCTAACCTAACCTAACCTAACCTAACCTAACCTAACCTAACCTAACCTAACCTAACCTAACCTAACCTAACCTAACCTAACCTAACCTAACCTAACCTAACCTAACCTAACCTAACCTAACCTAACCTAACCTAACCTAACCTAACCTAACCTAACCTAACCTAACCTAACCTAACCTAACCTAACCTAACCTAACCTAACCTAACCTAACCTAACCTAACCTAACCTAACCTAACCTAACCTAACCTAACCTAACCTAACCTAACCTAACCTAACCTAACCTAACCTAACCTAACCTAACCTAACCTAACCTAACCTAACCTAACCTAACCTAACCTAACCTAACCTAACCTAACCTAACCTAACCTAACCTAACCTAACCTAACCTAACCTAACCTAACCTAACCTAACCTAACCTAACCTAACCTAACCTAACCTAACCTAACCTAACCTAACCTAACCTAACCTAACCTAACCTAACCTAACCTAACCTAACCTAACCTAACCTAACCTAACCTAACCTAACCTAACCTAACCTAACCTAACCTAACCTAACCTAACCTAACCTAACCTAACCTAACCTAACCTAACCTAACCTAACCTAACCTAACCTAACCTAACCTAACCTAACCTAACCTAACCTAACCTAACCTAACCTAACCTAACCTAACCTAACCTAACCTAACCTAACCTAACCTAACCTAACCTAACCTAACCTAACCTAACCTAACCTAACCTAACCTAACCTAACCTAACCTAACCTAACCTAACCTAACCTAACCTAACCTAACCTAACCTAACCTAACCTAACCTAACCTAACCTAACCTAACCTAACCTAACCTAACCTAACCTAACCTAACCTAACCTAACCTAACCTAACCTAACCTAACCTAACCTAACCTAACCTAACCTAACCTAACCTAACCTAACCTAACCTAACCTAACCTAACCTAACCTAACCTAACCTAACCTAACCTAACCTAACCTAACCTAACCTAACCTAACCTAACCTAACCTAACCTAACCTAACCTAACCTAACCTAACCTAACCTAACCTAACCTAACCTAACCTAACCTAACCTAACCTAACCTAACCTAACCTAACCTAACCTAACCTAACCTAACCTAACCTAACCTAACCTAACCTAACCTAACCTAACCTAACCTAACCTAACCTAACCTAACCTAACCTAACCTAACCTAACCTAACCTAACCTAACCTAACCTAACCTAACCTAACCTAACCTAACCTAACCTAACCTAACCTAACCTAACCTAACCTAACCTAACCTAACCTAACCTAACCTAACCTAACCTAACCTAACCTAACCTAACCTAACCTAACCTAACCTAACCTAACCTAACCTAACCTAACCTAACCTAACCTAACCTAACCTAACCTAACCTAACCTAACCTAACCTAACCTAACCTAACCTAACCTAACCTAACCTAACCTAACCTAACCTAACCTAACCTAACCTAACCTAACCTAACCTAACCTAACCTAACCTAACCTAACCTAACCTAACCTAACCTAACCTAACCTAACCTAACCTAACCTAACCTAACCTAACCTAACCTAACCTAACCTAACCTAACCTAACCTAACCTAACCTAACCTAACCTAACCTAACCTAACCTAACCTAACCTAACCTAACCTAACCTAACCTAACCTAACCTAACCTAACCTAACCTAACCTAACCTAACCTAACCTAACCTAACCTAACCTAACCTAACCTAACCTAACCTAACCTAACCTAACCTAACCTAACCTAACCTAACCTAACCTAACCTAACCTAACCTAACCTAACCTAACCTAACCTAACCTAACCTAACCTAACCTAACCTAACCTAACCTAACCTAACCTAACCTAACCTAACCTAACCTAACCTAACCTAACCTAACCTAACCTAACCTAACCTAACCTAACCTAACCTAACCTAACCTAACCTAACCTAACCTAACCTAACCTAACCTAACCTAACCTAACCTAACCTAACCTAACCTAACCTAACCTAACCTAACCTAACCTAACCTAACCTAACCTAACCTAACCTAACCTAACCTAACCTAACCTAACCTAACCTAACCTAACCTAACCTAACCTAACCTAACCTAACCTAACCTAACCTAACCTAACCTAACCTAACCTAACCTAACCTAACCTAACCTAACCTAACCTAACCTAACCTAACCTAACCTAACCTAACCTAACCTAACCTAACCTAACCTAACCTAACCTAACCTAACCTAACCTAACCTAACCTAACCTAACCTAACCTAACCTAACCTAACCTAACCTAACCTAACCTAACCTAACCTAACCTAACCTAACCTAACCTAACCTAACCTAACCTAACCTAACCTAACCTAACCTAACCTAACCTAACCTAACCTAACCGAATATTAAAGTCATTTGGAGTCGTATCTGGACGCGGTCTTCGGTGTTTTAATTGATAATAAGTACCCCCCTAAGTATTTAGTAGCATAATTACTGTTTTATGTTATAAAAAATTATTCAGTTTTTCGTAAATTCCAGTTTTGTAAAGAAAATATTGTTCGGCGTTGATACCAGCTCGCTCCGTCCACTGGGTTCCTCCCGCAGGACCTGGATACATCATCAGGTCACCCAGCTGCCGTCGTCTGGTGGTAGCGTCGCTGAACCTGCAAAATTTAAAATAGTTTATTAGCTTTCTTAATTAAAATCGTAAATATTTAACGTATTTGTACTTTCCGCGTCAGTTTACTTCGATTAGACTACTGAAATTATCGTTGTTTTCTTGATCACTGCGTAGCCTGGCTCACGACGAAGAGTTTGAGGGGTCGCACGTCCAGCTCTGACGTTCCAGGGTCAAGGGAACAGCCCCCGCGCGAAACACGTCACGCCATACATCTATATATTTATTACAAACCGAGGCTACCTTATAGGTGCAGTTTTAACACATGTTTGAATATTAAAGTCATTTGGAGTCGTATCTGGACGCGGTCTTCGGTGTTTTAATTGATAATAAGTACCCCCCTAAGTATTTAGTAGCATAATTACTGTTTTATGTTATAAAAAATTATTCAGTTTTTCGTAAATTCCAGTTTTGTAAAGAAAATATTGTTCGGCGTTGATACCAGCTCGCTCCGTCCACTGGGTTCCTCCCGCAGGACCTGGATACATCATCAGGTCACCCAGCTGCCGTCGTCTGGTGGTAGCGTCGCTGAACCTGCAAAATTTAAAATAGTTTATTAGCTTTCTTAATTAAAATCGTAAATATTTAACGTATTTGTACTTTCCGCGTCAGTTTACTTCGATTAGACTACTGAAATTATCGTTGTTTTCTTGATCACTGCGTAGCCTGGCTCACGACGAAGAGTTTGAGGGGTCGCACGTCCAGCTCTGACGTTCCAGGGTCAAGGGAACAGCCCCCGCGCGAAAAATCCGCCCCGCCCAACCCACCCTTTTTGTCATTTTTAATCCAACCTATAAACGAGGGTAAGAATCTGAACTCCATACCATAATTTTCATTTCCGGCCATCTCACTCAGACTTAAAAAACCTACATTTTTCGCTTTTACACCCCATCTCTAATTCGTCTTTAACCCACTTAAAACAACACATATAAGTACTTACATACAACTTGTGTCTCCGGTGTTCAGGGACTATGGCACCTTCATTATTACCCCCTCTCCCCGCGACAGCTGATGACGTTAAGTGTATGAACACCTTCACTGACGTAGTAAGTAAACTTACGACCTGCATAACCTTAGCAGTCAATGACGCCAAAAGCGTAACCGCTACCAATAAACGACTCATATTGGCTGCTAGCGATGAAATTAATAAAGCCATGTTAAAAATTCCGTTGATTAACACAGTGGTCACCGACAATTCTCACGACGCCGTCTCTGGACACGAGACCAACTTGAAGCAAGAGATTGTCGAATGTGTTCGAGAGGAGCTAGCTCGGCACATCACTACAATCAAAGAATTAACTTTCCCAGCCCCGATCTCTACATTGACGGAAAAAGCCCCCAAGGCAAGCCCTATAGCGAAAAACGCAAATGTCAAGGACACCCCGGCCCGCACAGATAAGCCAACCTACGCTATGGTAGTTGAATCCAGGGACCCGCGGCACACAAGCGAAGATATTATTAACGCTGTTAAGGCCAAAGTGGACGTGGTAGACCTTGGAGTGGGTGTACGTTCCGTCAAAAAGATAAGCAACCAGAGGGTAGTCATCGGTTGCAGTAGCTCGGGAGACCGGGACATCCTCCGAGAAGCAATAAAAAACAAGGACAGAGACCTAACGGTGCAGGACGCGAGGCAGAAGAAGCCCCAGATCCGGCTTCTTGGCGTAGTATCAGACATTACCAACGCAAGAATCGAAGAGGCCGTTCTTAGCCAGAACGTCAAAATGTTCCAAGAGGTCTCCGCTGCCGACAGATACATCAAAGTATTAAGACGCACAAAGGGTCGCAACCAGGATCTAAACAACGTCATTTTGGAGGTCAGTGCGTCACTCTGGTCCAGGATGGTTGAGCAAAGGCTGCATTTGGGCTACCAAATTATACCAGCATTAGACCAGTCGCCGATCACCCAATGCTACAAGTGCATGGGGTTCGCACATAAGGCCGCAGAGTGCAGGTCGGAGACTATTCGGTGCGGACACTGCAGCGGTGCCCATGACACCAGACAGTGCCCCAACAGTGGAGCAGCCCCAACGTGTGCAAACTGTGAAGGGAAAGCGAACTCGGCTCATCGTGCATATGGCTCTGAATGCCCAGAATGGCAGAAATGGGACCGGCTGGCCAGAGTAGGTATTAACTACTGCTAAGGGCTGCCAGGACTCACTAAAAGTCATCAAATTCGTCCAGGCAAACCTCGGCCGTGGCTACGCTGCATTCCAGGAATGCCTGAACGAATCTTTACGTAACAAAGTCAGTTTTCTGCTCATTCAGGAGCCATATGTAGGATCAGGGGGCCAAGTTACATGTAGGCACAGGGTCCTCCAAAAAACGACACGTGACAATCCCGTTAAAGCCGCAGTCATTGTACTCGACCCAGACTTACAAATAGTAGAGGACCCAAAGCTCATCACTGAAACAAAAGTGGGCTTCAAGTTTAGGCTGGGAAACTCCTACATTGGGATCGTCAATGTTTATCTGGAAGGGAATGCAGACATTGAACAGGACCTGAATCAGATCAGTTGCATTGTCGACGCACTCGATACGGACCGCATCCTCCTTGCCGGAGACTTTAACGCCAAAAGCCCCTGGTGGGGTAGTGAGGAGGATGACGCGAGGGGACTGCGGACCGTTGAGTCCTTCGCGAAACTCGACATGCACGTTCTGAACGAGGGAAATGCCGCCACTTTCCATACATACAGAAGAGACAGAGCCTACAGTAGCATTGTTGATGTAACAGCGTGCACGTCATCCCTCTTAACTAGAGTCACGGACTGGAAGGTGAATCCGGACCTTGTATTGCTCTCAGACCACAGAGCTATAACTTACAACATCCCTTATAGCGATAATAGCAACGAAGAGATTCCGAAAAGAACCACTCGTAAGTTCAAGTCTGCAAAGGCCAACTGGAGTAGGTTTGACGAGTTCCTGGAAAAAGAAATTATTGCTAAAAACTTACTCCAACAGCACATTGAGCAAGCAAGGTCACCGGAGGAACTCGATCGTTTGGTAGTTGCCCTTACTGAGGCGGTAACAGCAGCATGTAGCGAGTCCATGCCTCTGGTTAAGGGAGCGGCCCGAAAGAAGCAGACGCCGTGGTGGAGTGAGGAACTGAGTGAAAATAAAAAGACCGTCATCCGGCTCCGCAGGAGAATAAAGAACGCGTGCCCACGCAGAAGAGCCTCTGTCGTCCAACAGTATAAGGAAGCCCTCGCTAATTATAAACAGAACATACAGAGCACTATTACCACAAGTTGGAAAGAATTTTGTTCTACGCAGCAAAACGAAACTGTTTGGTCGAGTATCTACAGAGTGCTCAAAACTTGCGGCAAGCGAGAGCCGGACAGACTCCTCAGATCGCCCACTGATGGCAGGACACTATCACCCGAAGAGTCCGCTGAACTCCTGACGACAACGTTCTTCCCGGAAGATGTTGCAGGTGACGACACGGAGGAACAAGCGCAACTGAGAAACAGCACAAACTTATTAATTAATCAATTACAGGAAAAAGCTGACATTGCTATAATCCCCTTCTCTTCCACCGAAATCAATAACATCTTCCGGCGAATGAACCCGAAAAGGTCTCCAGGAGACGACGGACTCACGTCTGACATCTGGGGAAGAGTGCTCCACACATGTCCCACCGTACTGCGAGCTCTCTTTAACAAATGCCAGGAGCTCGGCCACTTTCCAGCCATATGGAAACGAGCCACAATAAGGGTTATACCGAAACTGAACAAAGATGACTATACCATCCCGAAGGCGTACAGACCCATAGGACTCCTACCAGTCCTAGGCAAGGCTATGGAGAAACTATTTGCAAACAGAGCGTTATGGCATCTGGGTCGAAAGAACCAGCTGCATCAGGAGCAATACGGCTTCATGCCCCAAAAGGGCACAGATGATGCATTACATAATGCCATAAGCATCATAAAAGACGCAGTTGATAATAAAAAGATGGTCGTTGCAGTCTCCTTGGACATAGAGGGTGCATTTGACAATGCCTGGTGGCCCTCGGTCATTAAGGGACTTGCGGAAAGAGGCTTGGACGATAGCACCCTGAGGCTAGTCACCAGCTACCTCAGCGGCAGGAAAGTTACCCTCGAGTACGCAGGGACCAAGGTTACAAAACCGACAAACAAGGGCTGTATCCAGGGTTCAACGTGCGGGCCGCTGCTGTGGAATGTGCTGATTGACGACCTTCTAAATCTAGTCGCCAAGTCACAGACCCACGTGCAAGCCTTTGCGGATGACATCCTATTGATAGCATCCGGTCACACTGCGGAGGAGCTCGAAAGTCGACTAAACCCAACTCTCAGTCTGGTCACAGAGTGGGGTAGAAGTCACAAGCTACGCTTCGCAGCACATAAGACCCAGGCCATTCTTTTGACTCGGAAATTAAAATACGATGAACCATGTTTAAGCATGGACGGCATAGCCTTAAAATACAGCAGCAATATGAAGGTCTTGGGGCTAATAATTGACGACCGGTTAAATTTTAAAAACCACTTAGCTGAGGCTAATAAGAAAGCTATAAACCTTTACAAATCCGTGTCTAGGGCGGCCAGAGCTGGGTGGGGGCTTAACCCTGATATCATCAAAACCATTTACGTTGCAGTCATTGAGCCGACGGTCTTGTATGCGTCCAGCACTTGGGGCTCAGTTGCAAATAAACAATACGCGAAAAACAGGCTGGATCGCATCACAAGACTGTTTGGCATCATGATCTGCAAGGCGCACCGAACAGTCTCCCTCACATCCAGCACCCTACTGGCCGGAATACTGCCCCTCGACCTTCGAGCGCTGGAGAACGCTCAGCTGTATACGATCAAGAAGACCGGACTCTTGAACCCTGAAGGTGAATTCACCCTCCAGCAGAGGGTCAGCCCGTTCAGCTTGCCTCACCCAGCGTGCAGAAATCGCCTAAACTATGGCATCGTTACCGAGGCAGAAGAACTTGAAGCCATTGCAGATGGCTGGCCAAAAATATTCACAGACGGCAGTAAGATTCAAGGCAAGGTTGGAGCAGCAGTCACCTGCTGGTTCAACGGCCGAGAAGAGTGCAAGACCACACTGCGTTTGACCAGCCACTGCAGTGTCTTCCAGGCCGAACTGATGGCTCTTCTTAAGGCAGTGGAGACGATGCTTAGGCAAAAAGCGTACAGAAAAGCGAACATCTTCTGCGACTCCAGGTCCGCGCTGGACACCGTTGCCAATGGGTCTTCCCTTCATCCACTGGCAGACAAAGTCAGACAGAGGATCGAGGAACTCGTTGGAAACGGTGGGGAGGTCAAGCTTTACTGGGTCAAAGCCCACGTAGGCATAGCGGGAAACGAGCGCGCGGACGAGTTGGCCAAGAAAGCCGCCCTGACAAGCCACCAAGCGCCTTCGTACGACTGCTTTCCCCTGTCCCATGCCAAACGTATCGTCAGAGCGTCTACACTCGGCACATGGCAGCAGCGTTACACTAATTCAAATACTGGTCTAACCACCAAAAAGTTCTTCCCAGATGCTTGCATTGCCCATAAGGTGCTCAAAAACTTGACACTAAACAACCTCATAGCGCAAATTTTCACGGGGCACGGAGGTTTTCGGGCCTACCTTTACAGGTTCAAACTGGCACCAGATCCACACTGCTCTTGCGGCTCCGGAAAGGAAGAAACCGTTGAGCATATTTTAACGGAGTGCCCTAGGTTTGGAGTCGACCGTCAGACCTGCGAATTCAAGACAGACCTGACGCTCGACTGCAACAACTGGGGTACTCTGATGAGTAATAAAAAGCTTCGCAAAAACTTTCTGGAGTTTGCAGAGAAAGCTGCACGCTCGGCGGCCCGGACCAATGGCTCCAGAGTGGCAAAAACATAAGTAAATAATAATATTTAGAATAACATATATATTATATTACTATCATTTACCACATAACGAATATTTATCACATAACGAATATTTATCCATATAACATATTTATCATATAATTAATATCACGACAAAATGTACATATAGCACAAAATACAAAACTAAGAACAAAAAGGTGCTGAAAAAACCATATCAGCAGTATTTAAAGGGGTATAAATCTACCCAAAAAAAAAAAAAAAAAAAAAAAAAAAAAAAAAAAAAAAAAAAAAACCTAACCTAACCTAACCTAACCTAACCTAACCTAACCTAACCTAACCTAACCTAACCTAACCTAACCTAACCTAACCTAACCTAACCTAACCTAACCTAACCTAACCTAACCTAACCTAACCTAACCTAACCTAACCTAACCTAACCTAACCTAACCTAACCTAACCTAACCTAACCTAACCTAACCTAACCTAACCTAACCTAACCTAACCTAACCTAACCTAACCTAACCTAACCTAACCTAACCTAACCTAACCTAACCTAACCTAACCTAACCTAACCTAACCTAACCTAACCTAACCTAACCTAACCTAACCTAACCTAACCTAACCTAACCTAACCTAACCTAACCTAACCTAACCTAACCTAACCTAACCTAACCTAACCTAACCTAACCTAACCTAACCTAACCTAACCTAACCTAACCTAACCTAACCTAACCTAACCTAACCTAACCTAACCTAACCTAACCTAACCTAACCTAACCTAACCTAACCTAACCTAACCTAACCTAACCTAACCTAACCTAACCTAACCTAACCTAACCTAACCTAACCTAACCTAACCTAACCTAACCTAACCTAACCTAACCTAACCTAACCTAACCTAACCTAACCTAACCTAACCTAACCTAACCTAACCTAACCTAACCTAACCTAACCTAACCTAACCTAACCTAACCTAACCTAACCTAACCTAACCTAACCTAACCTAACCTAACCTAACCTAACCTAACCTAACCTAACCTAACCTAACCTAACCTAACCTAACCTAACCTAACCTAACCTAACCTAACCTAACCTAACCTAACCTAACCTAACCTAACCTAACCTAACCCAACCTAACCCGTGCCGTGAGCCAAACTGCCACGATTTTTCGAGCTCCTCATACATAAAATCATTGAAGTGGTATTTTTTCACCGTAAATAGGCGTGTCATATATCAAAAGTTGCGGGCTCGTGACGCGCATCTAGTGCCGTTTTCAAAATTTTCCGGAAGTAACCCGGAAAAAAGTTATCGGTGAAACAGTGAGAAAAGTGCGTGTTTACGTTGTACAAAAGTGAAAATCTTGCATTTTACCGCTGTGACCCACACTTTTTACAGTGTAGGAAGTTGCCTACTGGTGGGCTCCGTCCTGTGACGAAGTTCCAGATTTTTTCCCTGGAATTTCACGAAGATATCACCAGAAAAACAAAAAACACGTGTACACGAGGGCACCATTTCGAAGACCTGCAGCTAGGCTGACATCACCAGCAGAGAGAGGACAACAACAGCAACTGGAACCCGTTTGAAAAATTCCAGAAAGTTAAGTGGAACCAAAGATACAGACAGTTTTACATTTCAAAAATTCCAAAATAGTTTCAAGTTCTTATATTTTCAAAAGTAGATCGAGTAGACAGTGTTTTTATTATATATTTCATCAGTCTACTTCCCCAAGAATTCGCAGTAAAAATTTCAAGAAATTTCGGCAATAAACAACTCTGTAATAATAATTTTAAGACAGCGTCAACAAACTTTGTTTACAAAATTTAGTCATTTGTTTTTAATTTATTTTAATCAAAATTTATTTATATTTCTCTTATTGTGAATAAGTTCCTCCTGTGACATCTACTTGGCTGTCCTGGAAAAAAGTTTCACCGGTTTTGGTTCGGTACTTTCCGTATGATTGGGGTTTAAACAAACCAAGTCTCATACGTGAAACTGCCTCACGCACCGATCCAGAATCGGGACTTCGATCCCGAATAGCTGAGTCCCGGAGCGTCCCAGGAGGAAAGTAATCACAGATCCGTTATTTTTGAGCCCTTTCGCATCCGTTCTATAACTTTTATTTTTGTAAAAGGCCCAAAATAAAAAGTTCAATTTCAAGTTACGTAATTCTCGGCGAGATTATTGTACAGCATTCCGGCATTCCAAACATTCCTTCCACGAGTACTCAGTCTCTTAGCGGCTGTGGATTTCATTCACTTCTCAACAACAACTTTGGGTGGATTTTGTGTCGGAACCGTTAACCCAAAAACCTCTATAACATCAAATCGAGGCTTGACCATCCTTGGACTATCGAATTATAAAAAATTTTAGCCAGGATTATCGTCACTGAACCCCCGGGGACCCGCATTTCGATCTATAGTTTACCGATTTACCAGCCGCAGAGGGATTGTATAAACTCGTAATCCGAGCGCATGGTAACAGCATAGCAACCGGCGTACGGACGAAGCTGACTGCTGGAGTGTTGTTTTGTTCTATTTTTAGACTCCGTTTTAGATATTTACGAATTTTATTTTATTTTACTTCATTTTAACTTCATTTAAAGTTTTGTTGCTGTAGTTGAGTCGAGTAGTTGAGTAACCTAAGGCCATTGAACTTTGAGCCGGTGCGACTGAGGCTTGAGAAGCGGAAAAATCTGTACAAACTGAACCGGGAATCGAACCCGCTAATAGTATAAGTTTGTGTTAAAAATTATTGTGTGTATTGCTTGTTTGTCTACTGTGCCGTATTAGACAGAGAACGGACCGGGCATATTGTGCCCACGGAACGAGCCCAACATTGGGCAAAATACCTAACTGACCAAATATTCAAATTGGCGCCTACTGCAGGCCCCCACTCAAATTCTCCATACCGTTACTTTTGAAAGTTTGAAAATTTTTGCCCATAAATATATTGTACATAAGTAAATAAACAAAAATATAAGTAAAAAGCCGTATATCTCGGGAACGGAGCGAGATAGCCCGTTTTTGACCGCAGCCTGTATATACTATGTATATAGTATATACAGGAATACTCCGCTGGTCACTTCTGTGATATACGTCAACCCCTCCCCCCCCTCATTTTCAAAATAACTTTGTTCCTAAATTAATCAAGTAAACCATACTAACACAATCCTTCCCTTATCCTTCCCCACTACCTACATCACTCCATACCCCCTCCCCTTAAAAATCCACTTACCCCCCGCGCATCAACTCCGGATCCGGAAGACCTAGAATCCCAGGGTTTTGGGCCCTATAGTCGGAAGGAGAAGCCTGGTCTTTTGGCTCCGCAGGAATCCCTCTCCCTACCCCCTTCCTTCCCCCCCGGGAGTAACTTTGGAGCCGAACGAGCTAGGCTCCCCGAGTTTTGGGCAACCTAACCGGGAGGTAAAGCACTATCTTTTGGCTCCAAGGGAAACCCCCTCCGCTACTTCCTTCCTTCCCCCCCTCATACTAACTTCGGAACTAAGGGTGGTAGACACCCCGAGTTTGGAGTCTTTCGAACCAGGGGAACAAGCCCCACCCTTTGGCTCCGAGAAACCCCCCCTCCCACTAACCTCAACCCCCCCCCGGACTGTAACCAAACCAATTATACTAACATAATCCTTCCCTCATCCCTTTCCACTACCTAAATCACTCCATACCCCCTCCCCTTAGAAAATCCTCTTACCCCCCGCGCATCAACTCCGGCTCCAGAAGACCTAGAATCCCAGGGTAACCGGCCCTATAGTCAGAAGGAGAAGCCTGGTCTTTTGGCTCCGCAGGAATCCCTCTCCGCTACCCCCTTCCTTCCCCCCCGGGAGTAATTTTGGAGCCGAACGAGCTGGGCTCCCCGAGTTTTGGATAACCGAACCGGGAGGAAAAGTTCTATCTTTTGGCTCCAAAAGAACCACCCTCCGCACCTCCGATCCTTCCCCCCGGGCTGCAACTTGGCAACCTGTAGGCTTAGAAACACCGAGCTTGGGCCAATAGACTTGGAAATAAAAGACTCATCTTTTGGCTCCGACAACCCTACCCCTTGACCCCTCATTGACCCCCATAGACATCTTGACCCCTACATTAACTTTTAGCCCACTTTCCTTGTCATTTCACCCTTCTGTGTATACCTACAACGCCCTTGACCCCTCCTTGACCCTTATCTGACCCCCTTGACCCCAAAAATTTTCAAACTTCCCTAGAATCGTTTAACTTCATTTAATTTAAGTTCTGTATTGACCTATTGTTTGGACAAACAGCCTGCTGCTGTATTGGACTTACTTTATAGACGAGGCATTATAGCCAGTGAAATTGGCAATTTTAGTTATAATATTATTACTGCAATTTGACTTGGATTTTACAATTTATACAATATTTTTACAATTTTACAATTTTACAAATTTTACTAATTTTACAAATTTTTACAAACTTACTATTTATACATTATACACTATTTTATAAATTCTCTATTTACAATATACACATTTTACACTAGATTATAAGTATTCTGCGCCCTTTACTTTAATCTTGTTTTAAGAGATTGCACGTTGTCTGGTCCTTTACAACCATCCATAGCGTGTAGTCTCAAAGTAAAGTGCGAGCTAAGTCCCTCTACAGACAAAACATGTTCGGAATTAGAACACCAGTCAAGATAATGAAGCCCAGAGACGAGATCACCCCAGAAAAATTAAATAAAAACAAGACCCTCACTAAGCACACAACAGCTATACCAGCTGCAACATCCACTGTTAGAAGAAGTATCGGGGAGTGGGAGGCCGGGAAACCTGAGACCATAAAAGCTCAGACCCCTCCCACGAAACCCTTAAGTGATCCACCTATCTCTGCCACTACTTCCGCCTCTTCTGCCCTGGTCCAACCTCAAAAGCCTAGAGATAGAACGTCCGAAGCCAGAGCCTGCCTGGCAAAAATAAAGTTCCAACTAGGCAGCTCGAGGAACACAAAAAACGAAATAAAGAGTGAAATAGTTCTGGCTTCGGAAAGACTATATCAACTCGTCAAGGAGGCAGAGTCCGAAAAGGACAAAAAAGCTGAACTGCCCCAACGTTTACCTCAGGAACGAGAGGAGGACCATGGCGGGAAGTCGGAGGGGGTGAAGGAGAAGGAGGACTTGACAAAACTACTTGCAGAACATGCAAACTTAATAAAACAAAATTCAGATAGCATGCAAAAACTGCAAGAAAAGTTAGAATCAGTAGCATCAGTAGAGAAGCAAACCTATGCGAGTGTGGCTGCGCCCTCTAGGAGACAGCCTCCAGAGCAGAGCGCGCTACACTCGATAGTAGTCACTGCGTCAAATGAGCAGGAAACGGGAGAGGAAGTATTAGATAGAGTCAGGAAAGTGGTAAATGCTAGGGAGGGAGGGGTGGAAATAGAAAGAGTCAGAAAAGCAAAGGATAGGAAAATAATAGTGGGCTTTAGAAATGAAGAAGAGAGAGAGAAAGTTAAAATCAGACTAGCAAAAGACTCCGACTTAATAGTCGAGAATATTAAAAATAAGGACCCACTAGTCATCCTTAAAGACGTGCTGCAATACAACAGCGACGAGGTTATTCTTAGTGCGCTGAAAAATCAAAACAAGCATATATTTGACAACCTAGCTGAACAAGACCAGAAGTTAGAGATAGCATACAAAAGGCGCACTAGGAACCCCCACACAAGCCACATCATAATGAGAGTTTCCCCGAAAGTGTGGCAGAGAGTGACGGCGGCTGAGTCGGTCTACATCGACCTCCAGAGGATTCGGGTGGCCGACCAGTCTCCGTTGCTCCAGTGTTCGCTCTGTCTGGGCTATGGGCATGGCAGACGCTTCTGCACAGAAGCCCAGGCAAAGTGCTGTCACTGCGGGGGGGCTCACATTCGAGCAGACTGCCCGATTTGGCTTGGGGGGAAAGCACCGTCCTGTTGTAATTGCACGCACGCAAAACTCGACGGGACAGAACACAACGCTTTTAGTCAGGAGTGCCCCATCAGGAGGAAGTGGGAGGCAATGGCTAGGTCGACCGTTGCATACTGCTAAGGTGGTCACCGCCGGAACACTTGACCATACTGCTCAACCACCTCTTGATGCCCAAGTTAAATTGCAAAGAAAGGTACCGGCAATTAAAAAATCAAAACTTGCGGCAAAAATGAGAAAATTGGAGCGGAATTTCGGTCAGGGGGCCACCTTGGCCAGTATTGTAACCACGGTATACTCCTGGTGGGGTATTAGAAATGAATCTGAGGGAAGAAGAATGGCTGGTGTTCTAAAATCCAACCATCAGGAACATATCAGGCCACCGGGGGGGACATCCAAACCGACAGGTAAAATTAAACCCAATGAGGAACAAGCTTGCCTAAACACAGCTGAAGTCGTAAATGAGATGGGTCATGATAATCATGACCCACCAGTTATTGAAAAAGAGCAAAGTTCCGGCATGAAATATCATAACCTCAAAAAAGCCTGGGTAAGGATGTTCTTCCTGCTGGAAATATATACACATTATTCAAAATTTAGCACATATAGCGATCCATCTTTAGGAAAACTTAACAACATTTTTGAATTAACCGCTATCAATCTGTTAACTGAACAAATTAAATTGTATAAATTATGTATGAGACTAACGCAAATATGTATGTTAGGACTATATAATGAGTTATATAATGTTAACATAAGCTCATGTTGTAAAAGTCTCAAACAAATGTAATAAAACAATTAATAGAATAAACAAAACATAGTAATAGAAATAGTTTAAGTATAGGCAGGCTAAGTACGTATATTATAAGAATATGTCGACAATAGCCCAGATAAGATAAGAAATGCCTAAGAATAAATGTCAAACTACTTAAAAGGAAACTGTGATATATGTAAAGTGATAGAATAAATTAAGAATATTATACCAATACAAAAATAGTGAAAAATGTAACTAAGTGATATTATTAAATTAAGAAATTTTTTTTTTGTAATTTAAAACCTGATACTAATATAATAAAGATAAATAAAGTCCCTGATCATGTTAGGGGTAACACTAGCTCGCAGACTCCGCCATAGCGCGGAGAGGTAGGCGCCACAAAAAAAAAAAAAAAAAAAAAAAAAAAAACCTAACCTAACCTAACCTAACCTAACCTAACCTAACCTAACCTAACCTAACCTAACCTAACCTAACCTAACCTAACCTAACCTAACCTAACCCATGAAGATTAAAGTCATTTGGAGTCATATCTGGACGCGGTCTTCGGTGTTTTAATTGATAATAAGTACCCTCCTAAGTATTTAGTAGCATAATTACTGTTTTTTGTCATAAAAAATTATTCAGTTTTTCGTAAATTCCAGTTTTATAAAGAAAATCTTGTTCGGCGTTGATTACCAGCTGTCTCCGTCCACTGGGTTCCTCCCGCAAGACCTGGATACATCACCAGGTCACCCAGCTGCCGTCGTCTGGTGGTAGCGTCGCTGAACCTGCAAAATCTAAAATATTTTATTAGCTTTATTAATTAAAATCGTAAATATTTAACGTATTTGTACTTTCCGCGTCGGTTTACTTCGATTAGACTACTGAAATTATCGTTGTTTTCTTGATCACTGCGTAGCCTGGCTCACGACGAAGAGTTTGAGGGGTCGCACGTCCAGCTCTGACGTTCCAGGGTCAAGGGAACAGCCTCCGCGCGAAACACGTCACGCCATATAGCTATATATTTATTACAAACCGAGGTAACCTTATAGGTGCATTTTTAACACTTGTATGAAGATTAAAGTCATTTGGAGTCATATCTGGACGCGGTCTTCGGTGTTTTAATTGATAATAAGTACCCTCCTAAGTATTTAGTAGCATAATTACTGTTTTTTGTCATAAAAAATTATTCAGTTTTTCGTAAATTCCAGTTTTATAAAGAAAATCTTGTTCGGCGTTGATTACCAGCTGTCTCCGTCCACTGGGTTCCTCCCGCAAGACCTGGATACATCACCAGGTCACCCAGCTGCCGTCGTCTGGTGGTAGCGTCGCTGAACCTGCAAAATCTAAAATATTTTATTAGCTTTATTAATTAAAATCGTAAATATTTAACGTATTTGTACTTTCCGCGTCGGTTTACTTCGATTAGACTACTGAAATTATCGTTGTTTTCTTGATCACTGCGTAGCCTGGCTCACGACGAAGAGTTTGAGGGGTCGCACGTCCAGCTCTGACGTTCCAGGGTCAAGGGAACAGCCTCCGCGCGAAACACGTCACGCCATATAGCTATATATTTATTACAAACCGAGGTAACCTTATAGGTGCATTTTTAACACTTGTATGAAGATTAAAGTCATTTGGAGTCATATCTGGACGCGGTCTTCGGTGTTTTAATTGATAATAAGTACCCTCCTAAGTATTTAGTAGCATAATTACTGTTTTTTGTCATAAAAAATTATTCAGTTTTTCGTAAATTCCAGTTTTATAAAGAAAATCTTGTTCGGCGTTGATTACCAGCTGTCTCCGTCCACTGGGTTCCTCCCGCAAGACCTGGATACATCACCAGGTCACCCAGCTGCCGTCGTCTGGTGGTAGCGTCGCTGAACCTGCAAAATCTAAAATATTTTATTAGCTTTATTAATTAAAATCGTAAATATTTAACGTATTTGTACTTTCCGCGTCGGTTTACTTCGATTAGACTACTGAAATTATCGTTGTTTTCTTGATCACTGCGTAGCCTGGCTCACGACGAAGAGTTTGAGGGGTCGCACGTCCAGCTCTGACGTTCCAGGGTCAAGGGAACAGCCTCCGCGCGAAACACGTCACGCCATATAGCTATATATTTATTACAAACCGAGGTAACCTTATAGGTGCATTTTTAACACTTGTATGAAGATTAAAGTCATTTGGAGTCATATCTGGACGCGGTCTTCGGTGTTTTAATTGATAATAAGTACCCTCCTAAGTATTTAGTAGCATAATTACTGTTTTTTGTCATAAAAAATTATTCAGTTTTTCGTAAATTCCAGTTTTATAAAGAAAATCTTGTTCGGCGTTGATTACCAGCTGTCTCCGTCCACTGGGTTCCTCCCGCAAGACCTGGATACATCACCAGGTCACCCAGCTGCCGTCGTCTGGTGGTAGCGTCGCTGAACCTGCAAAATCTAAAATATTTTATTAGCTTTATTAATTAAAATCGTAAATATTTAACGTATTTGTACTTTCCGCGTCGGTTTACTTCGATTAGACTACTGAAATTATCGTTGTTTTCTTGATCACTGCGTAGCCTGGCTCACGACGAAGAGTTTGAGGGGTCGCACGTCCAGCTCTGACGTTCCAGGGTCAAGGGAACAGCCTCCGCGCGAAACACGTCACGCCATATAGCTATATATTTATTACAAACCGAGGTAACCTTATAGGTGCATTTTTAACACTTGTATGAAGATTAAAGTCATTTGGAGTCATATCTGGACGCGGTCTTCGGTGTTTTAATTGATAATAAGTACCCTCCTAAGTATTTAGTAGCATAATTACTGTTTTTTGTCATAAAAAATTATTCAGTTTTTCGTAAATTCCAGTTTTATAAAGAAAATCTTGTTCGGCGTTGATTACCAGCTGTCTCCGTCCACTGGGTTCCTCCCGCAAGACCTGGATACATCACCAGGTCACCCAGCTGCCGTCGTCTGGTGGTAGCGTCGCTGAACCTGCAAAATCTAAAATATTTTATTAGCTTTATTAATTAAAATCGTAAATATTTAACGTATTTGTACTTTCCGCGTCGGTTTACTTCGATTAGACTACTGAAATTATCGTTGTTTTCTTGATCACTGCGTAGCCTGGCTCACGACGAAGAGTTTGAGGGGTCGCACGTCCAGCTCTGACGTTCCAGGGTCAAGGGAACAGCCTCCGCGCGAAACACGTCACGCCATATAGCTATATATTTATTACAAACCGAGGTAACCTTATAGGTGCATTTTTAACACTTGTATGAAGATTAAAGTCATTTGGAGTCATATCTGGACGCGGTCTTCGGTGTTTTAATTGATAATAAGTACCCTCCTAAGTATTTAGTAGCATAATTACTGTTTTTTGTCATAAAAAATTATTCAGTTTTTCGTAAATTCCAGTTTTATAAAGAAAATCTTGTTCGGCGTTGATTACCAGCTGTCTCCGTCCACTGGGTTCCTCCCGCAAGACCTGGATACATCACCAGGTCACCCAGCTGCCGTCGTCTGGTGGTAGCGTCGCTGAACCTGCAAAATCTAAAATATTTTATTAGCTTTATTAATTAAAATCGTAAATATTTAACGTATTTGTACTTTCCGCGTCGGTTTACTTCGATTAGACTACTGAAATTATCGTTGTTTTCTTGATCACTGCGTAGCCTGGCTCACGACGAAGAGTTTGAGGGGTCGCACGTCCAGCTCTGACGTTCCAGGGTCAAGGGAACAGCCTCCGCGCGAAACACGTCACGCCATATAGCTATATATTTATTACAAACCGAGGTAACCTTATAGGTGCATTTTTAACACTTGTATGAAGATTAAAGTCATTTGGAGTCATATCTGGACGCGGTCTTCGGTGTTTTAATTGATAATAAGTACCCTCCTAAGTATTTAGTAGCATAATTACTGTTTTTTGTCATAAAAAATTATTCAGTTTTTCGTAAATTCCAGTTTTATAAAGAAAATCTTGTTCGGCGTTGATTACCAGCTGTCTCCGTCCACTGGGTTCCTCCCGCAAGACCTGGATACATCACCAGGTCACCCAGCTGCCGTCGTCTGGTGGTAGCGTCGCTGAACCTGCAAAATCTAAAATATTTTATTAGCTTTATTAATTAAAATCGTAAATATTTAACGTATTTGTACTTTCCGCGTCGGTTTACTTCGATTAGACTACTGAAATTATCGTTGTTTTCTTGATCACTGCGTAGCCTGGCTCACGACGAAGAGTTTGAGGGGTCGCACGTCCAGCTCTGACGTTCCAGGGTCAAGGGAACAGCCTCCGCGCGAAACACGTCACGCCATATAGCTATATATTTATTACAAACCGAGGTAACCTTATAGGTGCATTTTTAACACTTGTATGAAGATTAAAGTCATTTGGAGTCATATCTGGACGCGGTCTTCGGTGTTTTAATTGATAATAAGTACCCTCCTAAGTATTTAGTAGCATAATTACTGTTTTTTGTCATAAAAAATTATTCAGTTTTTCGTAAATTCCAGTTTTATAAAGAAAATCTTGTTCGGCGTTGATTACCAGCTGTCTCCGTCCACTGGGTTCCTCCCGCAAGACCTGGATACATCACCAGGTCACCCAGCTGCCGTCGTCTGGTGGTAGCGTCGCTGAACCTGCAAAATCTAAAATATTTTATTAGCTTTATTAATTAAAATCGTAAATATTTAACGTATTTGTACTTTCCGCGTCGGTTTACTTCGATTAGACTACTGAAATTATCGTTGTTTTCTTGATCACTGCGTAGCCTGGCTCACGACGAAGAGTTTGAGGGGTCGCACGTCCAGCTCTGACGTTCCAGGGTCAAGGGAACAGCCTCCGCGCGAAACACGTCACGCCATATAGCTATATATTTATTACAAACCGAGGTAACCTTATAGGTGCATTTTTAACACTTGTATGAAGATTAAAGTCATTTGGAGTCATATCTGGACGCGGTCTTCGGTGTTTTAATTGATAATAAGTACCCTCCTAAGTATTTAGTAGCATAATTACTGTTTTTTGTCATAAAAAATTATTCAGTTTTTCGTAAATTCCAGTTTTATAAAGAAAATCTTGTTCGGCGTTGATTACCAGCTGTCTCCGTCCACTGGGTTCCTCCCGCAAGACCTGGATACATCACCAGGTCACCCAGCTGCCGTCGTCTGGTGGTAGCGTCGCTGAACCTGCAAAATCTAAAATATTTTATTAGCTTTATTAATTAAAATCGTAAATATTTAACGTATTTGTACTTTCCGCGTCGGTTTACTTCGATTAGACTACTGAAATTATCGTTGTTTTCTTGATCACTGCGTAGCCTGGCTCACGACGAAGAGTTTGAGGGGTCGCACGTCCAGCTCTGACGTTCCAGGGTCAAGGGAACAGCCTCCGCGCGAAACACGTCACGCCATATAGCTATATATTTATTACAAACCGAGGTAACCTTATAGGTGCATTTTTAACACTTGTATGAAGATTAAAGTCATTTGGAGTCATATCTGGACGCGGTCTTCGGTGTTTTAATTGATAATAAGTACCCTCCTAAGTATTTAGTAGCATAATTACTGTTTTTTGTCATAAAAAATTATTCAGTTTTTCGTAAATTCCAGTTTTATAAAGAAAATCTTGTTCGGCGTTGATTACCAGCTGTCTCCGTCCACTGGGTTCCTCCCGCAAGACCTGGATACATCACCAGGTCACCCAGCTGCCGTCGTCTGGTGGTAGCGTCGCTGAACCTGCAAAATCTAAAATATTTTATTAGCTTTATTAATTAAAATCGTAAATATTTAACGTATTTGTACTTTCCGCGTCGGTTTACTTCGATTAGACTACTGAAATTATCGTTGTTTTCTTGATCACTGCGTAGCCTGGCTCACGACGAAGAGTTTGAGGGGTCGCACGTCCAGCTCTGACGTTCCAGGGTCAAGGGAACAGCCTCCGCGCGAAACACGTCACGCCATATAGCTATATATTTATTACAAACCGAGGTAACCTTATAGGTGCATTTTTAACACTTGTATGAAGATTAAAGTCATTTGGAGTCATATCTGGACGCGGTCTTCGGTGTTTTAATTGATAATAAGTACCCTCCTAAGTATTTAGTAGCATAATTACTGTTTTTTGTCATAAAAAATTATTCAGTTTTTCGTAAATTCCAGTTTTATAAAGAAAATCTTGTTCGGCGTTGATTACCAGCTGTCTCCGTCCACTGGGTTCCTCCCGCAAGACCTGGATACATCACCAGGTCACCCAGCTGCCGTCGTCTGGTGGTAGCGTCGCTGAACCTGCAAAATCTAAAATATTTTATTAGCTTTATTAATTAAAATCGTAAATATTTAACGTATTTGTACTTTCCGCGTCGGTTTACTTCGATTAGACTACTGAAATTATCGTTGTTTTCTTGATCACTGCGTAGCCTGGCTCACGACGAAGAGTTTGAGGGGTCGCACGTCCAGCTCTGACGTTCCAGGGTCAAGGGAACAGCCTCCGCGCGAAACACGTCACGCCATATAGCTATATATTTATTACAAACCGAGGTAACCTTATAGGTGCATTTTTAACACTTGTATGAAGATTAAAGTCATTTGGAGTCATATCTGGACGCGGTCTTCGGTGTTTTAATTGATAATAAGTACCCTCCTAAGTATTTAGTAGCATAATTACTGTTTTTTGTCATAAAAAATTATTCAGTTTTTCGTAAATTCCAGTTTTATAAAGAAAATCTTGTTCGGCGTTGATTACCAGCTGTCTCCGTCCACTGGGTTCCTCCCGCAAGACCTGGATACATCACCAGGTCACCCAGCTGCCGTCGTCTGGTGGTAGCGTCGCTGAACCTGCAAAATCTAAAATATTTTATTAGCTTTATTAATTAAAATCGTAAATATTTAACGTATTTGTACTTTCCGCGTCGGTTTACTTCGATTAGACTACTGAAATTATCGTTGTTTTCTTGATCACTGCGTAGCCTGGCTCACGACGAAGAGTTTGAGGGGTCGCACGTCCAGCTCTGACGTTCCAGGGTCAAGGGAACAGCCTCCGCGCGAAACACGTCACGCCATATAGCTATATATTTATTACAAACCGAGGTAACCTTATAGGTGCATTTTTAACACTTGTATGAAGATTAAAGTCATTTGGAGTCATATCTGGACGCGGTCTTCGGTGTTTTAATTGATAATAAGTACCCTCCTAAGTATTTAGTAGCATAATTACTGTTTTTTGTCATAAAAAATTATTCAGTTTTTCGTAAATTCCAGTTTTATAAAGAAAATCTTGTTCGGCGTTGATTACCAGCTGTCTCCGTCCACTGGGTTCCTCCCGCAAGACCTGGATACATCACCAGGTCACCCAGCTGCCGTCGTCTGGTGGTAGCGTCGCTGAACCTGCAAAATCTAAAATATTTTATTAGCTTTATTAATTAAAATCGTAAATATTTAACGTATTTGTACTTTCCGCGTCGGTTTACTTCGATTAGACTACTGAAATTATCGTTGTTTTCTTGATCACTGCGTAGCCTGGCTCACGACGAAGAGTTTGAGGGGTCGCACGTCCAGCTCTGACGTTCCAGGGTCAAGGGAACAGCCTCCGCGCGAAACACGTCACGCCATATAGCTATATATTTATTACAAACCGAGGTAACCTTATAGGTGCATTTTTAACACTTGTATGAAGATTAAAGTCATTTGGAGTCATATCTGGACGCGGTCTTCGGTGTTTTAATTGATAATAAGTACCCTCCTAAGTATTTAGTAGCATAATTACTGTTTTTTGTCATAAAAAATTATTCAGTTTTTCGTAAATTCCAGTTTTATAAAGAAAATCTTGTTCGGCGTTGATTACCAGCTGTCTCCGTCCACTGGGTTCCTCCCGCAAGACCTGGATACATCACCAGGTCACCCAGCTGCCGTCGTCTGGTGGTAGCGTCGCTGAACCTGCAAAATCTAAAATATTTTATTAGCTTTATTAATTAAAATCGTAAATATTTAACGTATTTGTACTTTCCGCGTCGGTTTACTTCGATTAGACTACTGAAATTATCGTTGTTTTCTTGATCACTGCGTAGCCTGGCTCACGACGAAGAGTTTGAGGGGTCGCACGTCCAGCTCTGACGTTCCAGGGTCAAGGGAACAGCCTCCGCGCGAAAAATCCGCCCCGCCCAACCCACCCTTTTTCTCATTTTTAATCCAACCTATAAAAGAGGGTAAGAATCTGAACTCCATACCATAATTTTCATTTCCGGCCATCTCCCTCAGGCTTAAAAATCCTACATTTTTCGCTTCTACACCCCATCTCTTAAACGTCTTTAACCCATTTAAAACAATTGTTTGTTTATACTTCTTATATATACACTGACTGAGGTACTGTCTACAATACCTCATTGACGTCGGACTTGTTCGAATCCATATCCATACAAGATGATGGCTTTACGCACACCCATTAAGAGGCCGGCAAACCTGGCAAGCAAAAGCCCACCGAACGCCACTGAAGAGGGCGGACCCTCCACGCAAAACGTGAGAAAAAGTGTGGGTGAAAGTGAGGCCGGGAATCCGGCAAGTAAAGTGACCCCTCCCCCACCCGAACCCCCTGGGACGAAACCAGCGACGCCACGACAAGAATTCGCCGAGCTTCTCGGCTTGAGTCCGCCGGCAGTAAAAACTAGAGTTGCGGAGGCCAGAATATGTCTCAATAAAATAAAGGCCCACATGACGAACTCTAAAAATACAAAAAGGGAGATCAAAGAAGAAGTAAAAGCCCAGGCGGACCGGCTCTACTCGCTCATAAAGGAGTCTGAGCAAGAGAAAGGAAGAGCTCCGCCCCCAAAAATCTTAACAAAATCACAAGGGATACAAGCGGAAGCGGAAGTAGAGGAAGAAGAGAAAGAAGCGGTTTCCAGCACGGAGATGGAGATGGAGTCACTAAAAAAGGCTCTGCAAGATCACAGCGAAAACCTACGTGAAAATAGTGAGAAGCTCGATAGGCTGAAAGAAGCACTGAAAACTAGCAACGAGCATATGGAGAAGCTCTCCTACGCTAATGTAGCGGCAAGTCGGCCTACCGAGCAGCCTCAAAAGCAGACAGCACTCCACTCCATCATGGTCACCTCCACCAGGGAAACCGAAACTGGGGATGAAATCATAGACCACATTAGAAAGGCGGTAAACGCGAAGGAGGGATGGGTCACAGTAGACAGGATACGTAAAGCGAAAGATAGAAAAATAGTACTGGGGTGCAAAACGGAAGAAGAAAGAGAAAAGATTAAGAAAAGACTGGCGAGTGTGGGGGAGTTGTTGAAGGTAGAGGACATCAAGAACAGGGATCCTCTGGTGGTCCTGAAAGACGTCTTGACCTATAACACAGATGAAGATATTCTGAAGGCTCTTCGAAATCAAAATAGGGATGTGTTCGTGGAGCTCACGAAAGAGGAAGACCGGGTAGAGGTACTTTTTAAAAAGAAGACGAGAAACCCCCACACACACCATGTTGTTCTCAGGGTCACCCCAAAACTGTGGAATAGGTTAAGGGATCGGCAGACTGTCCACATTGACCTGCAAAGAATACGAGTATCTGACCAGACTCCGCTGGTCCAGTGCTCCCAATGCCTAGGTTTTGGACACGGACGACGGTTCTGCAATGAGAAAGTGGAAAAGTGCAGTCACTGTGGTGGCCCTCACATGAGAGCGAAATGCGCAGAATGGATGGCCGGAACAGCTCCATCATGCTGTAACTGTGTGCATGCAAAGATGGAAAACACAGAGCATAATGCATTCAGCGATGAATGCCCAGTCAGAAAGAGATGTGAGGTTCTGGCCAGAGCCAGGGTAGCATATTGCTAAAGATGAGACCGGCAACAGGGCATACGCCCCCACCAGTGGATATATGGTAGCCCAGGCCAACCTACAAAGGAAGCAACTGGCAACCGCCGAGCTTTTCCTAGAGGCAAATAAGCGAAAAATAGCATGGGCACTTATCCAGGAACCGTATGTGGGAGGGGCAAGGAGTATGAAGAGCTACCGGGGTGTGAAGATCTACCAGTGCGAGGTTGAAGGAAGT
Source organism: Asteroscopus sphinx (assembly GCA_949699075.1). Lineage (NCBI taxonomy): Eukaryota > Metazoa > Arthropoda > Insecta > Lepidoptera > Noctuidae > Asteroscopus > Asteroscopus sphinx. The sequence continues at coordinate 27,101 of OX453005.1, forward strand.
GGGAGGGTAAAGGCGGCAATAGCCGTTTTCGATGGCGAATTGGATGTCATTCCCTACCCGAAGCTCACCACCAACAACATAGTCGTGGTGGGAATCCGGACAAAAGCCTGGGAAATCACAGTAGTCTCCTATTACTTCGAGCCAGACCAACCCATAGGGCCTTACTTGGATCAGTTGACCAAAATAAAGCTGGAATTGGGCACCAAAAACCTTCTAATTGGCGGCGATGCAAATGCAAAGAGCACCTGGTGGGGTAGCATCCTAGAAGACCTCAGGGGAGAAGAGATGTCCGGGACCCTGGAGGATTTGGAGCTTCAGGTACTGAACATGGGAGATACGCCGACTTTTTACACAGTAAGAGGCGGTGTAGTATACAAGAGCCATGTTGACGTCACGGCATGCTCGCTTGATTTATTAGACATGGTGGACGGCTGGCGTGTTGACACAGGAGCAACGAGCTCGGACCATAACACCATCATATTTGAGGTAAAACTAAAAAGGGAAAAAGGGATGAGCATAATTAGGACAACAAGGAAGTATAACACTAAAAAAGCAAATTGGGAAACTTTTAAAATTAAATTGGGGGAATACAAATCAGATAATAATATAAATTTAGACAGTATAAATCGGATAGTAGATATTCATGAACTGGAAGAACTAGTATTAAGGTACAATAGTGTAATTGAGAAAGCATGTGACGAGGCTATCCCTAAAATTAGTAATAAAACCAAAATTACCATCCCGTGGTGGTCCGAGGAGCTCGTTGCGAAGAAAAAGGAAGTGGCAACTAAGAAGAACCGAATCCGCAACGCCGCACCGGTCCGGAGAGCGACGGTCGTCGAATCGTACCTGAAAGCAAAAGAAGAGTATGAAGACCAAGCCAAGAAAGCTCTGATAGCAAGCTGGAAAAAATTCTGCGGAAGACAAGATGGAGAAGGTCTTTGGGAGGGTATCTACAGAGTTATCAGAGGGACTACCAAGAGACAGGAGGATTTGACCTTGATGAGCGAAGGTGCATTTTTGAACCCGAGGGAATCGGTGGCCTTGCTCGCAGACACGTTCTATCCAAAGGATACAATCGAACTGGACAACGCAGACCACACGCTTACCAGAGAAGCAGCCAGACGGGTAAATGAATGGCAGCATGGTGAATATCATGACCCACCATTTACACCGCTGGAGCTGAAGACAGCTGTGGGACTTTTTAACGCGAAGAAAGCCCCCGGAGTGGATGGATACACGTCGGACATCTGCAATCGAGCGATCGGTCAGGATCGTGAAGCTTTCCTTGCCCTATATAATAAGTGTCTGGAACTGGCGCACTTTCCGGACATCTGGAAAGAGGCAACGGTGGTAGTCCTCAGAAAACCGGGCAAGGAGAGTTACACGAACCCCAAGTCATATAGACCGATAGGTCTTCTGCCGGTCTTGGGGAAGGTACTCGAGAGGATGGTGGTGACGAGGGTCAAGTGGCAGATTATGCCGCGGCTTAGTACCCGTCAGTTTGGCTTTATGCCCCAAAGGAGCACCGAGGACGCCCTCTGTACTTTAATGAAGCATGTACAGGACAAGTTGAGGCTGAAGAAGCTAATTGTTCTGGTGTCATTGGATATAGAGGGCGCCTTTGATAGCGCCTGGTGGCCGGCAATCAAGGTCAGGCTGGCGGAGGAAAAGTGCCCGGTGAACATCAGGAGGCTACTCGACAGTTATCTCGAAGGCAGAAGAGTAAGGGTAAGGTATGCTGGTGAGGAATGCACGAGAGAGACAAATAAGGGCTGTGTCCAGGGGTCAATCGGTGGTCCCATTCTGTGGAATATTCTGCTAGACCCGCTATTGAAAGATTTGGAAGAGAGGGGATACTTTGCTCAAGCTTTTGCAGACGATATAGTATTGGTGGTGGATGGTGACACAGCGGCTGAAGTCTCCAGAACTTCCAATGCAGCCCTCGCCCATGTTCAGAGTTGGGGCGTCAGAAATAAACTTAGGTTTGCACCGCACAAAACTTGTGCGATGCTAATAACCAATAAGTTAAAGTACGACACTCCGATTCTGAGTATGGCCGGGGTCGGCATTGGTATGGTCGAGAGCATGAAACTGCTAGGTCTGACCATAGACAATAAGTTAACTTTTGCCGAACACACTAAGAACGTCTGCAAGAAGGTGGCAGAAATATATAAAAAACTGGCGCGTGCGGCAAAGGTAAGCTGGGGTCTAAATAGGGAGGTGATACATATTATATATACGGCCACCATAGAACCGATAGTAACGTACGCGGCTGGAGCCTGGGCTCCCGCTACAAAGAAGCTGGGTATACGGAAGACGCTAGGCTCGGTCCAACGAGGATTCGTCCAGAAGCTCTGTAAGTCTTACCGCACAGTCTCACTTAACTCGGCACTGGTGCTGGCTGGGATACTACCTCTAGACCTCCGCATACAAGAGGCAGCCGCCCTGTATGAGGCAAGGAGAGGGTCCTCCCAGTTTGTGCCAGGAGACAGGGAGATTGAGAGTGTGGTAAGATTTGCAGAAACTCCTCACCCTGCCCAACAAATGGCATTGGAGTTTGTATGCTTGGCAGACCAACAGCTGGTGGACAGCCATAACGTGCAGGCAGTGCGAATATTCACTGACGGCAGCAAGATTGAGGGGAAGGTCGGAGCCGCATTATCCCTGTGGGATAATGAAGGTGAAATCCAGAACCTCAAGCTCAGCCTCGCCGCGTACTGCACTGTCTACCAGGCGGAACTACTAGCCATTTGCAAGGCAACGGACGTAATTCTCAAGCGCAAAGAAGCGAGCTATGGTTTGTATAGTGACTCAATGTCAGCATTGCAGACGCTTACAAATCATGGCTCGCTTCATCCTCTGGCGGTCAGTGCACGAGCCAACCTGGCCCTGGCATT